>ONZH01022204.1:0-46508 GCA_900303285.1 Rhinella marina | reverse complement strand
TTCGCTTCGGCGAACTTTAGTGAAGTTCGTATTCGTACGAACCGAACCTAAAACGAACCTTGCTATAATGGCTGAATAATTGCTGCTACAATAATGGGAGTCTGATAGGGTATAGTTTCGTTTACTTGCCGTTGCTATTACAATGAAAAAAGTGGAAAAAATCCAAGTGATTCCAACAACGGCGACACAAAATATACGCATATTTGAGAATTTACACTAATGCGTACGCTAATGCGAACATTCCCGCACAAATAACGAACATACAGTATAGCGTTGTTAAAGGTACGCTACTTAACTGAATATGTACGCATTAGCGTACGCATACACTGCGTCTGCGAACATTCCTACTCAAGTAACGAACATACAGTCTAGCGTTGTCAAAGATACGCTACTTAACTGAATATGTACGCGTTAGCGTACGCATATACCGCGTCTGCGAACATTCCTACTCAAGAAACGAACATACAGTTTAGCGTTGTCATAGGTACGCTACTTAACTGAATATGTACGCATTAGCGTACATTCTCAATAAATATGCGTATATTTTGCGTCGCCGTTATTTTAACGAGATTCGTCACGAACTTTCTGAAAATTCGGTTCGATGACGAACCGAACTTTCGGGAAAGTTCGTAACGAATCTGGTTCGTTACGGTTCGGTTCGCTCATCCCTAGTCCTCAGTATCAGTTTGGTTGTGGTCCAACTCTCTGCATCTCTGCCGATCAGCTGTTTGACACGGCTGGGGCGCTTGCATCGTTTATATCAGAATTCTACCTGCACGCTGTCTAGTTAGTTGTGCTGCAGGGGGACGACGCTGCAGCATTCTGCACTGCCTCTATTAACTACACTGCCACAGATAGATGGCCCGATGTAAACAATGAATGGGCTACAGCTCTTATTGGTAGGCCATTAGTATTCTGATGTCTGAAAACCTCTTTAATGCATATGTTCAGTTTGATACTTTTTTTTTTCCCCTTAAAGGGCATCTGTCAGCAGTTTTGTACCTATGACACTGGCTGACCTGTTACATGTGCACATGGCAGCTGAAGGCATCTGTGTTGGTCCCATGTTCATATGTGCCCGCATTGCTGAGAAATATTAAGTTTTAATATATGCAAATGAGTCTCAAGGAGCATCGGGGGGTGTTGCCGTTACACTTAGAAGCTCTGCTCTCTCTGCATCTGCCGTGCCCTCTGCACTTTGATTGACAGGGCCAGGCATGATCATGTTTTCACTGCCTGGTTCTGTCAATGGATGTAGAGAGGACGCAGCAGTCGCAGAGAGAGCAGATACTCTAGGTGTAATGGTAACGCCCCCGTTGCTCCTAGAGACTCATTTGCATATAATAAAACATCATTTTTCTCAGCAATGCGGACACATATGAACATGGGACCAACACAGATGTCTTCAGCTGCCAAGTGCACATGTAACAGGTCAGCCAGTGTCATAGGTACAAAACTGCTGACAGATGCCCTTTAACACCCCGTTACATGGACTGATGATAGAATTTTTGTTCTTGATCATTGCCCCATGTAAACATGGCCGCTGATAAATGAGCAAAAACAGATGCTGATCCATATCCTACATTGTCAGTTGGCCCTTGATAAAAGATCATTAGGCTGTGTATGATCTACGTTTAGTGTGTATGCCTGGGAAGCTACTGACCTATACACTAAGGCCTCATGCACACAGCCATTGCCCGGCCGTGCCTGTATTATAGCCCGCAAATAGCGGGTCCACAATATGCGCGCACCAGCTGTGTTCTCATTGCATCACGGATGTGGACCTATTTGCTTGAATGGGTCCGTAATCCGGAAAGTGTGGTGCAGCACGGGACCCCAATGTTATTTTTTTTTTTTTATTTTTTGTGCGGACAGATCACAGACCCATTCAAGTTGAATTGGTCTGGATCCGTAGCGCCAGCTGCATGGATAATGACTATGCATTGGGGATTGCAAATTGCGGTCCCTCAAGCACAGAACGGCCGAGCAATGGCCGTGTGCATGAGGCCTAAGGGTACGTCTACACCAACAGATTATCTGACCAATTTCTGTCCAATCAGACCAATAGTTGGTGTATATAACGAAAGATGTGTGTGTGTGTGTACACGGCCATCTGACCAATGATTGGTTAGAAAATCTGTTAGATAATCTGTTGGTGTAAAGGGGCTTTAAAGGGGTTTTCCCATCTCAGACAATGGGGGCATATCGCTAGGATATGCCCCCATTGTGATAGGTGCAGGGCCCATCTCTGGGACCCGCACCTACACTGATAACGGAGCCCTGAAAATTATGCAGGGCGCACTGTGCATGTGTAGCTGTCCTCCATTCATTTATATGGGGCTGCTGGCCCGGCTGTTTCCATCAGCCATAGCCATAGAAATGAATGGCAGTGGTGCCTGCGCAAGGCGTGGTGCGCTCCCATTCACTACACTGGGGAGAGCGCTTGGTGGTGGCCAGACCCCAAAAAACCAGGTGGGACCTGCACTTATCAGATAATGGGGGCATATCCTAGCTATATACCCCTTGTCTGAGATGGAATACCCCTTTATACGTCTCCAAAGGGTTATGTTACCCCATTTGACTATTCCATACAATGTATGCAGTAAAAAAACCAAACATATGGGTGATGGATATGGTGTGTGTGTGTGTGTATATATATATATATATATATATATATATATATATATATATATATATATTATTTATATATTGAAATCTATAAATCCTATATATATTTGGCTCAGTCAGTCTGTAGGATATGAGATGCGCTGTATTCTGCAGATTATTAATGATGAGGCTCCCGAGCTGGAGGAGATGTTTGCTTTTCTCAATTGCTAAACAGCACTTAGCGAAATAAATCATTTGGTAGAACGTGAAGACTGCGCATATCATAAAAGCCAGGCGCGGGGCTCACGCTGTGCACGTTAACTCCTGCATGAATCATTCTGTTCAATTAGCACAAACTGAGGCGCCATATAATATTTCCTTCACATCGCTCTCCAGCTCTGCTTCATCTACTTCCATTTGTGGGGCTGCCACCAGAAACTCTCCCAGCGCTTGGCCAACATGAGTAAGGTAAGTAGCCCATGCCAATGGGTAAAGATTAGAGATGAGCGAGCATGCTCGGCCGAGCGTACTCGGGAGCAATTTTCGAGTAGTAGCGTACGCATCTTATAATCTGTACACTAATGCGTACGCATCTTATAAATTTGTACGCTAATGTGTACAAATTACAAGATGCGTACGCATTAGTGTACAGATTATAAGATGCGTATGCATTAGCGTACAGATTATAAAATGCGTACGCTACTACTCGAAAATTGCTCCCGAGTACGCTTGGCCGAGCATGCTCGCTCATCTCTAGTAGAGATGCCAGGGCTCGGCAGTGTCTCCATGTACACATAGATTTTGTACGTATGCATCCTTGTTGTGTGCAGGACGACCTTGGAAAGTTCTTGGACCAGCAATATATCTTCATTGAAACTCCTGCAGACCCGGCCTGGGCCCAAGCGAGGCACGAGGACAATACAACAGAAGAGAGCCCCCTGGTGGCCAGCGCTTCCAGGCATAAACCTGTTCTGTGTAACAAGAAGATTCCTCTTATTCCACAGGGTCACCCAGAAGTGAGTAACATTATTATCTCCGCCGTCATTGGATACAAAATCACTATTAGATCAGTGTGGGTCTGACAGCTGGGACCCCCTACCAAACAGTGTCCTCCGCTTGAATGCTGTGCTAGTACCATAGAGTTTGAATGGCGCTGGTGCCACGCATGATCAACCACTGGTACATTAGAGGACGCAGGTCTCCCATGATCATTGGGGGTTGCAGCGGGATTAGTTGTTGTAACAAGAATACCCACAAAACACGGGTGATGTCCGTGTGCATTCGGTATTTTGTGGAGCGGGACAGCTGGTCCCTAATATAACTGTACTATCCTTGTCCGTAATGCGGACAATAATAAGACATGTTCTATTATTTTGTGGAAAGGACATACGGAAACGGAATGCACATGGAGTATATTCTGTTTTTTTTTGTCAGACCCATTTAAATAAGTGGTTCCGTGTACGGTCCACAAAAAAACATAATGGACACGGAAATAGCTATATCTAATAGAGAGGTGTGCTCACCAATAACCGATGGCTGGTGTGTATCTGCATGTATACAAAGCAGGTGAGAGGGTGGTGTATATGTGTAAGGGTGGGTTCACATCTCGTTATATGCGTCCGTTTGACGTATATGTTAAATGGATGGGAAAAACGCAACGTGAACCCAGCCTTAGCTGCTATTAGCCAGATGGTACAATATTTTTGTGCTAATTTTTGAACATATCCCAGTAATAAACTGAACTTAAACAGGACACCACTGTACAGTGACAGATCTACTGCCCACTTTATCATCATTTTCCCGAACGTGCTGGAAAGAGCACGGTCAATGATTAGGACGAAATCAGCTCGGAGGTCTTAATTCGTATCATGATGCTCTTCCCGTTTAGTAAAGTCTTGGGTCATGTGATCCTTCATCAGTGGTCATGTTGTCCAACACATCCATCAGCATGTGCAGTGCCTTACACAGTGTTATTCAATGGCCCTGTCATGTCGTATGACCCTCCGTCAGTCGCCATGTTCAGGTTAGACTGTACTAAACAATGGGGTACCACAAACCAACCAATGAATGCATTGAGAGGACTCCTGTGCATGTGCAGGAAACAGAGAGGACTCTACAGTCATGGCCAAAAGCTTTGAGAATGATACAAATATTAATTTTTACAAAGTCTACTGCTTCAGTTTTTATAATGGCAATTTGCATATACTCCAGAATGTTATAAAGAGTGATCAGCTAACAGCAATTACTTGCAAAGTCAATATTTGCCTAGAACTTTATCCCCCAAAACACATTTCAACATCATTGCAGCCCTGCCTTAAAAGGACCAGCTAACATCGTTTCAGTGATTGCTCCATTAACACAGGTGTGGGTGTTGATGAGGACAGGGCTGGAGATCAATCTGTCATGATTAAGTAAGAATGACACCACTGGACACTTTAAAAGGAGGCTGGTGCTTGGCATCATTGTTTCTCTTCTGTTAACCATGGTTATCTCTAAAGAAACACGTGCAGTCATCATTGCACAGCACAAAAATGGCCTAACAGGGAAGAGTATCGCACCTAGAAAGATTGCACCTCAGTCAACAATCTATCGCATCATCAAGAACTTCAAGGAGAGAGGTTCCATTGTTGCCAAAAAGGCTCCAGGGCGCCCAAGAAAGACCAGCAAGTGCCAGGACCGTCTCTTAAAAGTGTTTTCAGCTGCGGGGATCGGGCTACCAGCAGTGCAGAGCTTGCTCAGGAATGGAAGCAGGCAGGTGTGAGTGCATCTGCACGCACTGTGAGGCGGAGACTCTTGGAGCAAAGGCCTGGTCTCAAGGAGGGCAGCAAAGAAGCCACTTCTCTCCAGAAAAAACATCAGGGACAGACTGATATTCTGCAAAAGGTACAGGGAGTGGACTGCTGAGGACTGGGGTAAAGTCATTTTCTCTGATGAATCCCCTTTTCGATTGTTTGGGACATCTGGAAAACAGCTTATTCGGAGAAGACGAGGTGAGCGCTACCACCAGTCTTGTCTCATGCCAACTGTAAAGCATCCTGAAACCATTCATGTGTGGGGTTGCTTCTCAGCCAAGGGAATCGGCTCTCTCACAGTCTTGCCTAAAAACACAGCCATGAATAAAGAATGGTACCAGAATGTCCTCCGAGAGCAACGTCTCCCAACCGTCCAAGAGCAGTTTTGGCGATCAAACAATGCCTTTTCCAGCATGATGGAGCACCTTGCCATAAAGCAAAGGTGATAACTAAATGGCTCAGGGAACAAAACATAGAGATCTTGGGTCCATGGCCTGGAAACTCCCCAGATCTTAATCCCATTGAGAACTTGTGGTCAATCATCAAGAGACGGAGTGGACAAACAAAAACCTACAAATTCTGACAAAATGCAAGCATTGATTGTGCAAGAATGGACTGCTATCAGTCAGGATTTGGTCCAGAAGTTGATTGAGAACATGCCAGGGAGAATTGCAGAGGTCCTGAAGAAGAAGGGTCAACACTGCAAATATTGACTTGCTGCATTAACTCATTCTAACTGTCAATATAAGCTTTTCTTACTCATAATATGATTGCAATTATATTTCTGTATGTGATAAAAACATCTGACAAACACACATAAAAACCAGAGGGCAGCAGATCATGTGAAAATATAATATTTGTGTCATTCTCAAAACTTTTGACCATGACTGTAGAAATCCTTTCTATGGGAATGGGGGTAAATACTGACATATCAATTGATCTGGAGCCAGCAGCAGGTGTGCATGCTGGGAGTTATAGTTTCACTACAGCTGAAGTGCCAGAGGTTGCCAGCTCCTGGTCTAGGGGTCCTTACTCCATAGTACCATGTATACCCCTTACAACACTCCAACTGACGGGCAGGGTTGCACCACTCATGAGGCCAGGTGAGGCGATCGCCTCAGGCAGCGGCAAGAGGGGAGCAGCTGAAGAGCCATGGGCAATGAGCACTTTCATTGTGGCAAAGGGGTTAGGTTAAGAAATTGGCATTGGGGAGGGCGCTGTTTCTGTTTTTGCCTCAGACAGCAGGAAGGCTAGGTGCACCCCTGCTAATAGGTATTGGTGAGTTTAGGGCCAAGTTGCTAATGTTTATAGAAAGTTTAAAGGGGTTATCCAGGAAATAACATTGATGACCAATTCACAGGATATCAATATCACTTTGGCAGCGATCCGAGTCCTTGCACCCCTACCGATCAGCTGTTTCAGAAAGCTGCAGCGCTCACAGGAGCTCTGGTGAGCACAGCGCCATATGTTGTATAGTGGCCATCCTTGATATAGCAGCTCAACCACACTGACTTGAATTGGACAGCTACAAATAGGACATCTGACCGATGTACGGTTACATCACATGGCACAGGAAAAGGCTACAGCACTCATGCTGGGTGTCGGACCACCACCGATCTGATATTGATGACCTATCCTGAGGATAACCCCTTTAACCACTGCATTTTCTTGTGTACTCACTTTTAAAGAAATCTCACCAATTCTGTGTCTCAGGTGATGGCTCGCCAGCTACTGATTATCGCAAGTGCCTGTTATGTGCGTCTCCTCACCTCCGGAAAGCTGCCACAAAGCCATGCCGCAGGTCACACCGGAGTCCTTGATGTACCATGTCCTTGTCAGTTCATTGAGAGCAGCATACTTACAGACGGCAATTGCTTCACATGTATGTAATTGCTACCTAAAGACCCATGAGATCAGAGGCCTCTGCTCGGGAGTGCAGATCACAGTCCGGCAGTCGTGGATGCTCATACAGACGGACATACAATCTGCATTTTATACAGAAATCATTTGGCTCGCGCTCCCTGCTGTGAGCAGATGGCGCCTGAAGCGAGAACATCTACGGCCTGGTTGTGTGACAGACATTAACTATTTTCAAGTTTACACGATGCACATCTCATGGACTGAAATGATCAGACTTCAGCGGAGTTATGTTTACTAGATGATTGCTTCATCCTCTTGAGGAGGAGACCTTCTAGAAAGCACGGCATGAAGCTGATCATTCATAGTGCCATCTGCTGGAGGGGTAAACGGCTTACATGATGGAAGAAGACACATTTGACCGTTCATAGCCTGCCCTTCACACCATAACCCTAGAGTAGTGTCGCTATAAGTACTTCTACAATGGATGAGGCTTTATAGGACGTTAGCAGAAATGTTCATCTTACGTACTACCAGTCTTGTATCTGTATTAGCAGGGTTACACCACCCATGGGGCCAGGTAAGGCAGTTGCCTCACGCAGCACCAGTAGGGGTAGTGGAAGAGCCATGGGCAATGAGCACTTTCATTGTGGCAAAGGGGTTATGTTAAGAAATTGGCATGGAGGGGGAGGGGTGCAGTTTAGTTTTCGCCCACAGGCAGCAGAAAGGATAGGTGGAGCCGAATATGAAGCACATGATGGGCGGATATAGATAAAATCATTGATGCAAAATACAGATACATATTTAATAGGAGTTTTCTATAGTGAAGGTACAGCATCCATTAAACCTGTACATCAGGAGTCTCCTCCACAGCTTTTCATTATATGGATTAAAGAAGATACCATTACAGCCTATGATAAGGCATTATGTACAGCCTCCGTTTAAAGGGGGTTTCCATCTATTTAAAGGGGGTTTCCATCTTTGGGCATATGCTGAATACAGATGGAGACATACACTAGTATGAATGAGACCGCAGGCCAGGGCTCTTTTAATGTTGCTTTCTGACTAAATTGTGGTAATTGATTTTATCGTACCTTTATAGGGTGGTTTTGGTGCAGCCCTGCGCCATAGTGTCATACTCAGCCCCTTCATTGTCACATTCCTTTTATGTTTCCATCAATTTAGCTGTATTAACTGCTTCTAAGGCTGGGCGGGCTTAGGCAGTTTGAGTGAAGGGCTGCCACGCCTCCTTATGACATCACACTCAGAGAACTCAGTCCTTGTGCTCGTGCATGTGCTCCTCAGTGTCTCTCCATTTTATAATGGCTTCCCCCAGAGTCACTCCATTTGATTTGGTCCATCACCCCAACCACCACATAATGTCCCCAAGTTAGCCACTTAGCCATCATAGTTATAATTATTTTATTATATCATTAAAAATAATCCTTTTTCATGCAATAAATCATTGGTGGATATAGTGGAGAACTTTTTTTTTTTTTACCATACTTACCTAAGTAGATGCGGGTCCTTCTCTCTCCCTCGCGCTGCTGCCTTCTGTCTCGTATCCTCCGCGATGACTGCGATCTTATACAGAGCATGCGCGGCTCTGTATGAGAGAACAGCGTGGAAGAGACACTGCGCATGCGCGGCAGCCGGCGCGCTCCCGATGCCAATGAGCCGCCGGCCAGGGGAATAAAACACAGTTACGGCGCAAGCGCGGCCCGCTGCCTTATCGGAGCGGTGGTGGCCGTAACCAAGGGCTACATAAGGTAAACAAGGGGTCAGTGGGGGGAGGATTTTTTATACTGTGGCTAATTTTTGGTTAATAAAGACTATTTAGTAAAATCTTTGTCATCACCAAAGGAGCATAAAAAAAGGTGATTATTGAAATGAGACTACCCCTTTAAGTTGTAGTTTTAATGGTGCCATTTTGGGGTACTCCACTTACTGATTGACTCTTGAGTTTTTACATTATTAATATAGCGGTGTTCATTTTTCAGCATAAATAACTTTACTGTTTGCATCACTATTACAGCAATACCTTTTTATACAGTATTACTTTTGCACATTAAAGACCTTTTAAAAAGAACAAAAGCAGCAATTCTGGCATTTTTTTTTTTACAGCGTTAACCATAGATCAGGGATGGCCAACCTGCGGCGCTCCAGCTGATATCAAACTACAACTCCCAGCATGCTCAACCTGCAGTCCTCCAGCTGTTGCAAAAACAGGATTTTTTTGTCTTACCTGTAAAATCCTTTTCTTGCTGAGTTCATTGGGGGACACAGAAGACTATGGGTATGGCTGCTGCCACTAGGAGGCGACACTAAGCAAAGAAAAGTGTTAGCTCCTCCTCTCAGCTATACCCCTCCTGGAGGCACTGAGCTAATCAGTTTGTACAAAAGCAGTAGGAGCAGTAAGGAGAAGCCAACAGAGAGAAATAAAAAAGCAAGAACACCGAAGATGGGTCAGCCCCAAGAACCGGAGGGACCCATCGAGGAGATGGGGTGGGAGCTGTGTCCCTCAATGAACTCAGCGAGAAAAGGATTTTACAGGCAAGACAAAAACTCCGGTTCTTTCTCGTATCATTGGGGGACACAGAAGACCATGGGACGTTCCAAAGCTGTACCATGGGACGGGAACAAAACCAGAATGAACCGAAGGCCGGTCATAAGACCCCGCACCGAAGCGGGGGGAGGACACACCAGGAAACCTGAAAAGGGACAGGAAGACACATTCCCAGGAAGGCCAGGCAGACAGCGGATGAATTCGCTGAGGCTCCTGCGGAAGAAACAGGAGAGAATCCATAACCCGGATTCAGAAGACTGTAAGGAGTGGCACCCAGGATGACATCCCCAGGAAAGAAAACAAACATGCGGCGAAGACTGAGTGGAAGAGGAGGAACTGCCAAAGGTGTCTTGACGTCGACGGCCAGGAGAATGCCAATGCAGAAAGCAGAGGCATGCAGAGGAGGACCTCGATTCCTCAAGAAGAGGGGAGAAGGTGTCTGACACTCCACAGCAGAAACACTGCACTAAGGAACCAGCGAAGCAGGCCGAACAGTGTCCAGGGAAGATAACAACCCGCCCTGTGGGAGGGTAGGAGAAAAGAAGCTGATGTGGTATTGAAGAACCAGCGCTCGGGGGACAACAAGGGCAATACAACCGCTCCACCAAAGAAGGGAACCATGCAGACGAGCCACATACGCAACTGATAAGGGCATACCGAGACTCCAGAAGGAGGGAACACTGATGCTGTCCCCATAACAGAGGCAATGCACAATATGTGGAGGGAACAAGACGCTAGGTCAGCGCCATGGAAAAAAAACAAAACTGTAAGGCAGAAAGGTACAGGCAATGTACAAACGCACACCAGAAGCAAGCAAAATTCTGTAGCTGCAGCGTGTCATGGCAGCACAGATGATAGTGGGTTAAGAGTATCTGGTATCCAGAGCCCTAGAACGTCCTACATCTGGTATCTACAGCCCTAGAACGTACCATACCTGGTGGGACACCGCATCAGAGATGGAAGAACATGAGTAAGTGCCCCTTGTGGAAAAAGGAGAGGTGGGCGCGAGCAGCAACTACCCCAAAACGAGAAGGTGCCATGCCTCGAAGTAGGTAGGCTGAGACACCGCCAGCACACCGTCAACACACCCTGTGGGGGGGGGGGGCGCAGTAAAGCTTAGAGATGTAGCGACCCTGTCCAATCATGACGTGTGAAAGTAGACACTCCCCTTGGAAGGGGATGGGACTAGCCACAAAATCTATTGGGCGGCGGAAGACCGTCTCAGAAGGGAGGGAGACAGGCGCAACTATGGTCACCAGGCCCAGAGCAAGAAACTCCCCTCTGGGAATCGCCGAAGAACCACCAGAAATGTGAATAGTGTCAGATTCTATCTGAGAAGGAAGAAAAAACTGGCATCAGAGCAATGGTCCACCCCGACCGAAGGGGAATGGAGACAGGGGCAGGAGGTGGAGATCGGGCAGGGGCGCAAAGTTTACGCACTCTGAAGCAAAAAACCCTGCCCTAGTCCACTTTTCCTTCTTGGGAGAGGTCGGGCAGTGAGGGAAATCAACACCGGAGGTCTGCCTCCTACAGACACTAAGCTAAAAACTGATTAGCTCAGTGCCTCCAGGAGGGCTATAGCTGAGAGGAGGAGCTAACACTTTTCTTTGCTTAGTGTCGCCTCCTAGTGGCAGCAGCTATACCCATGGTCTTCTGTGTCCCCAAATGATACGAGCGAGAAACTACAATTCCCATCATGCCTTACTGTAGGCCAATAGCTGTAGGCTGTCCAGGCATGCTGGGAGTTGTAGTTTTGCAACAGCTGGAGGGCCACAGGTTGGGCATCCCTGGCCTACAGCAGGGCATAGTGGGAACTGTAGTTTTACAGCAGCTGGAGAGCTGCAGGTTGGCCATCCATGCCATAGAGCAGGGATGCCTAACCTGTGGCTCTCCAGCTGCTGCCAAAACTACAACTCCCAGCATGCCTGAACAGCCTACAGCAAGGCATGATGGGCAGTTGTAGTTTGCAACAGCTGGAGGGCCACAGGTTGGCCATCCATACCACAGAGGATAAATTACATGATAATTGGGTAGTGTGTTCTGGATACAGCGATACCAAATATGTGGGGGGGGGGGGGGGGGCGGATTTTTATTTTTGTAATGTTTCTCCCGCTGAAAAGTTTTTCAATGGAAACCAGGTGGATTTTTTTTTTTTAAACTTAAATTCAAATTCTTTACTTTTTATTTAACACAAGAGGACTTCCATCACTTTTATATTGGGTGCAATGAGGGGCATAAGCAGTACAAGACAAAGACCTGATAATAAGGAAAGGAGCCTCAGAAAAACACAACCAGCATTTTATCGTCAATAAGTTTTTATTGGGTTTTATATTTTCCAACAAAGACAGATAATAATCTCAGAAGCATAAGTGGGATATAGCAATGCATATCTACAGCATGAATCATGGTACAGGTTGGTTAGATACCATCAAAATATAAAGAGCATAGATATTAAACTAAATTAACAACTGTAGAGAAACAGAGAACTCTTGCACTCAAAGTATTACTCGTGTTATGGTGGGCAGGGGGCGGGGGGGGAGGAGTGGTTTAATAAGTTGAAACTACTGAGTGTGTTGATGACAACCAGATCTGCCAATGAGATGCAAACTTCGTGTAGGTATGGTTCGAGATGGCAAGCATCTTTTCATGGGCACATGTGGTGTTCACAATTGTGATAATCTCTTGCATTGGAGGAATTGTAGCCGTCTTCCAGTATCTGGTTATAGCTAATTTAGTGGAGAGCAATATATGTGCTAGGACCGTACGAGCGTGACTCGGGAAATCCGTAATCCCCAGGAATAACAAGGCTAGGTCCACAGAGGGAGCAATCTGGATCCCCGACAAAGAACTAAATAGAGAGAAACTGCGTTGCCACAGGGTTGTCAGCAGGGGGCAAGCCCATAATAAGTGGGCTAATGACCCTTTGGATCCACAGCCTCTCCAACAAAGAAAGGACGTGCCAGAATATATATGGCTCAATCTTTCTGGGGTGAAATACCATCGAAGAGTAGTCTTAACATACGCTTCATAATGGGAAACACAGGTTAAAGTTTTAGCTCCAAAGTGCAAAGCTGATGCCCACATGTGGGGGTATAGGGTTTCCCCATATCTTTTTCCCATGTCAAAAAAGGGCTAGATTTGGTAAATTGCATTCTAGAGCCTAAGATGTCATAAATAGGTCGTAAGTTTTTTGGAAAGAGTTTGTCCGTATTCCACATTTTAAGGAGCACCGTACAAGCACGGATTGTACCTACGTCATCAGATTGTAGGAGATGTCTGATTCTAAGATATTTGTAGAAGTCCGAACGAGGAATACGGAATTGCTCATGAAGAGTAGAGAATGCCTTTAAGTGGCCCTTATCAAAGAGAGAGGCTAATGTTGTGAGACTGTTGGATACCCAAGGCTGTAGATCCAAATCAGGAATATAACACAACACAGTTTCTAGAGGGGTTGAAGAATGGATTGAGAGTGATGAGGTGGCTGTTCTGGAGTGGAATGACTTCCAGATAGTTATGGAGGCCGATACGAAATAAGGTAGTGTACCCAGTGGAACCTTTGGATTCAGGGAAGCAATCAGAAGAGCTTTGAGGCACCTGCCAGGAACCTATGTGGATCCAATGATGGGAGATGTCTCCTTCCCACCATTCCCTCAAGAAGCTCATGTGGGTCGATACATAGTAATCCTGAATGTTAGGGAGACCAAGTCCGCCTACACGTCTATGTTTATATAAGATGGTATGAGCTATCCTTGGTTTTTTTGATACCCAAAGGTATTTAAGGAACATTTTTTGGAATTTTGCGAAAAAACTGGAAGGTAATAATATAGGTACTGTTTGGAAGATATAAAGTATTTTGGGTAGGGTCGTCATCTGGAACGCTGCTATTCTACCGACCCAAGACAGTTCCTGTTTTGCTAATTTAGCTAAATCTTTTTCCACAGTGTCCAACAAGGGGACATAATTGAGGGAGTATAGAAGTTTGATTTTTCTCGGTACCTGTGTGCCTAAGTATTGTACATGATCTGGCTGCCAATCTAAAGTAAAGCTAGAGCGAAGGGTGGACAGGATCCCAGAAGATAGAGTGATAGGTAAAGCTTGCGATTTCTGTATGTTTAGTTTGTAGTATGAGAGGGAGCCGAATTTGTTAATGATGGTCAATGCTGCGGCTAGAGAGGCTTTCGGGGAACGTAGGGTAAGTATAATGTCGTCGGCATAAAGGGAGAGTTTATGAACCTTACCACCTATTGGGACCCCATGAACCTCATCAGAGAGGCGTATAGCTTGTGCAAGGGGTTCGATGGAAAGTACAAAAATGAGGGGAGATGAGGGACAACCTTGGCGGGTCCCATTAGTTATGGCAAAAGGCGAGGAGAGGGTATTAACATAGACCTGTGCAGACGGTTTATTATATAAGGCTTGGATGGCAGTCAATATCGCTCCCTGTATACCCATTTTCTGTAACACCGAGAGGGCGAACAACCAATTGATACGGTCAAACGCCTTCTTGGCGTCAAGCGTAACTAGTAGAGTCTCCTCCCCGGACCTCTCCACATGGTCTAGAATATTCAGTACTCTCCTTGTGTTCCCTATTATCTGCCTATTTTTGCTAAACCCTGGTTGGTCACTATCAATTAAAGAGGGGAGAATAGGGGCTAATCGCACCGCCACTATTTTAGCATACAGTTTTAAGTCTGTATTTAACAGTGAAATCGGCCTGAAGTTTTGCGGAGTATCTGGAGATTTACCTGGTTTGGGGATGGTAACAATAATTGCTTTTAACATCTCCTCAGGAAAGGAGCCCAAGTGAAAACCTTTTTGAAGGGCTGTTGACAGATGAGGGGTGAGGATATCCCCAAAAGTCTTATAGTAGCAGTTCGACAGCCCATCTGGTCCAGGGGATTTGTATAGGGGGAGGCCCTTAATAGCTTTTTGAAGTTCAGCTGCAGTTATGGGGGAACTAATTAGGTCCAGTTGTGCTGTGGAGATGGTGGGCAAGTTAAGGGAGTGGATGTCAGCTTCCTGAATAGGCGGCAGACTCTCTGACTTGCTTAGGTTATATAATGAGGAGTAGTATTCCTGAAATTTATTCGCTATACCAGTAGGATCAAGTACTTTAGTGCCATCATGTTGTGAGCGAATAAATGGAATCCTTTGTTTTGCTGCTCGGGATTTAAGACGGGAGGCTAGCAATTTCCCTACTTTATTATTTTGGGAGTAGTATTTAGTTTTAAGTTTTTGAAGGCTTTTTTCATAGGTGTGGAGCATGCACTCCCTCAGCTGGATACGTAGTTTTTGCAGTTGCTCAGTATGTTGGGGAGAAATTTTGTTCTTCCCTTCAAGGTCTGCTATGGAGTGTAGGATATCTGACATCTGTTTATTTACAACCAGCGTTTTAAATCAGGTGAACCACAGCCGCTTATACGGCAAATAATTGATATGCTGTGGCTTTGGAAGTCCACAATGTAGGTCAATTTCAGCACCTTAAATAATAAAATAGTACATGAGATTAGTGCAATTTCATACACTTTGCTGGTATTGTATTATGCTGCAGTTTTTCCAAACAGGAATCTGTACGTATTCTGCAACATGTGCAGGGGGCAAAGACAAAGAACGGGGACAAAGAATGGCACTAGTATTAGTAAATCTGTCCCAAAGTCTAAGAATACAAGTCCGTGTTAGGCTCCATTCACACGTCCTGTTTTTCTTTCCTGATTCGATCCTGATCCATTCATTTCAATGGCTCCTGAAAAAAAATCAGGATCGAATCAGGAAAGAAAAAAACAGGACGTGTGAATGGAGCCTTATACAAATTTATGGTACCATTCTGGTACAGACATCAGCAGTTTTTGCAAAATTTGTTGAAAACATACCATTCAAAAGGTATACATGAAAACACTTACACACCGTATTCTCCAAACGTCCGACTGCTCCCAAAATGGGTCCCTCTGAACAATGCGGTAGGTAATGCACATGTCTGTCCACTGCTCCAATTAAACCTATTGGACTGATGGAGACTGGGGTGGAACAGATTCAGTTACAGAAAACTTACCAGGTTAGTGACAAATAGAAGTTTTGTTTAATTTTTCTTTTTCTCCTCTAATACTGAGTCTTCAGTCCTAAGAACCTCCTTAGGCCCACTGGACAAAGGATAAAGGACCTTGCGTATAGCTAAGCTTATATCCTGTATACAGTAGTTCTGGTTACATAGTGGGGACTCTGACTAACAAGCTGCAGGCTACATACCGAGAACCATAAAGCCGCTCTATAGCGAGTTTTTCTAAACAGCAGCCAAAATACAGCCAGAAACAGAAATGTGATTTTTCACTGAGCAGCTACAAAGCTACTGACTGCAGGAGAAATCCTCTACATTTATTAATCAGAGAGCTCATTAGGGATGAAGTGGAGATCACCTTACAGAGAGTCCCATGATCAGAGGCAGCCTCGCAGCGTGGGTTCAAGCAGGACCCAAACTGATGCCAACTGACAGGATATACATAGGAGTCTGTGTTTGATGCTACGCATGTTCCCTACCGGAAGGTAAATTGGTCACTGTTCCTACTGTGATTTTTCTAATCTTCCAGAGATGCTCATGTTTAGGAGAATGTAATAGAAAGTTTTATTCAGTGTGCTGTATTACGGGCCAAGTACGAGCTGAGCACAATAGCAATGGATCTGGTCATGCTAAAGGCACCAAAAATATGCAAGTTTTTTTTTTTTTTTAAATAATGGCATTGTGTAGGCAGGCAAGTGTTTCTACAGAAAGGCCGCTTTCAGGCGAGCAAGTTGGATACTGCGGACAGCACAAGTATAAGACCGCTCCCGTCCTGACCTCCCAGCACTGCTGGGGTTGCATAGCATTTTCTTGAATGTATTAGACAACACTGGCAGCATTAGGTCAGTGTTATACAATACATTCCAGAACTGTAAGTGTTACACAACATCATAAATTCAATATAATGCTATGCAACTAGTCACTGCTGGGAGGTCAGGGCGGGAGCAGTCTTAGGGCTCATGCACAAGACCGTGAAAAATGGCCGTGTGACGGCCGTCTAAGTAGCGGCCGTCACACGGCCATTTTTAGCACCAATGAAAGCCTATGGCGCTATTCACATGGCCGTTTTTTTAACGGCCAGTGAATAGCGTCCGTTCAGAAATAGGACATGTCCTATTTCTGGGCCGACTGCCCCATTGAAATGAATGCTCCCGTCTAACGGCCGTTAAAAACGGGTACACTATGGCCACTCACCCTATCCACTTCCTCGCGCTGCGCAGTCTCTGGTCTCTTCATTGAGCAGGCCCTGCGTTATGCGCGGTGATGTCACCAAGTTGGGGACCGCGCAGTGACGTCATCGCGCACATCGCAGGTCCTGTTCAGTGAAGAGAGAAGAGAGTGCTGCAGCACAAGCAATTGGATAAGGTGAGGTTTTTTTTTTGTTTTTTTTAAATCTTAAAAAAGCAGCTGTGGGGGCTTTAATTTTAAACCAGGGGGGAAATTATTTAAGATGGGGGACATTATTAAAGTTGGAAACAATAAAAAAAAAAAAAAAAATTCCTATACTATGGGGGGCATTTTACCAGGGGGCCTCCATGGGGACATTATTTTAGCTGGGGCGCTATAAAAAATTATTTACACCGTGAGGGACATTTTAGTTAGGGGCACTATGGAGGACATTATGGGCATCATGGAGGTCATGATTATAGTTGGGGGCAAGAAATAAACTGCCAATCCAATTTTTCATGTCCGTTTTTAACGGACATGAAAAACGGATGCAATAGGATGCAAAATGGACATTAAATGGACATTAAAAATGGACACACGGCCAGAAAATGGATGCACACAATGATGCAAAATGGCCATGAAAAACTGACATTTTTAACGGACTTTTTTTTCACTGTTGTGTGCATGTAGCCTTAGGCCTCGTCACAGACGTAGACTGCTTTTCACAGACGTATGCTGCATTTTCCATGGACAGCACACGTACCCATTGATTTAAAGGGGTTTTCTGGGAGTTATCTGATAGACACCTGGGACCCCTGCCGATCAGCTGTTTGAGAAGGTACTGGCGCTCCTGTGAGCACAGAGGCCTTCTCTCAGCTTTTCTTAGGACAGTGATCTCACATTCATCGGTCATGTGGCCTAAGCACAGCTCAGCCCCATTGAATATAGCCGAGCTGCAATACCAAGCACAGCCACTATACAATGTACGGCACTGTGCTTGGTGAGCTGAGAGAAGGTCTCGGCGCTCACTGGAGTGCCAGTACCCTCTCAAACAGCTGATCGACGGGGGTCCTGGGTGCGGGCCCCACCGATCAGATACTTTTTTTGGTGTCACAGACATGGAAATGTGAACGAAGCCTTATACTCATGCTGCAAGCCTGCAGTATGTAACTTGCTAGTCTGAAAGCGTCCAAAGAGTAAAAACTGCACATTCCAGATACGAAAATTCACCATATGTCTGTTTCTGGTACTGCAGATGAGCCCCATTTACATAAAGGCAGCTGCGCTGCAATGGGACAACACGGAGACAGCATCCTTCCCATTGCATTTAGATTTTTTTAAGGAAACATTTCCACTCCCTTATCGAATTCTTCATAATGATGCACAAAAAACACGAGAAATTGAAAAAGTCCAAGAGAAGATTAAAAGCAGAATTTTATTGTTATCTTTAAGAGCAAAGTACTGTAGTCGTGCACAAAAAAAAAAAAACAAAAAAAAAAACCCTTTTAGAAAAAGACAAGATTTGGTTAACTGGAAGCAATCCAATTGGGATTGACCTTTGGAAGGTGAACCAGCTTATCTGCCCAATGAAGTATCTCTCAGAAGTAACCCAATCTCATGACGACACTAAAAACATACATACAGTATAACACTAAGGAGGGCTGGGGGCAGAAGGGCATGTCAGGACCCCACCTGGCGGGACCCAAATATTCTGGATGAATTGGGCCTGCACAAATGTCCGGATTCTTACAGGTAGTGGTTGCGTTAAATGTTTAGTAGTTTTTTTTTTTTTTTTTTTAATCAATTGCACCAAAAAAAGATTATTTTTTTTTTTACGGGATGAACAGGCTGCTCCATTAGGTCTCCTGCCCTTCCATAAGACATCTTATTGCCATCTCGGAGATCCCTTATGCCAGGAATACGAAACAAAATGTAAACAAGTACGGGGGGGGGGGGCAGAACAGCACACGGGAGCATGTGGCATATAAAAGCAGCCCTTCGAGGGCAAGGGATAGACCTAGAGCAATTGTTTTATAGCAGCCTCCGCAAAAAGATTATAAAGAGAACTGTCAATTTCACCGCAGGGCTGCGCTCCTACATGTCTGAGCATCCCCTCTTCCCCATAATATGACCAGATGCACCCACCGACACTGTGCCCCTTCAGTGCCACAGGGGTTAATATGGTCATTGCAACTTGGAACCAGCTAAGCTAAATTCCCCCCCCCCAAAAAAAAACCCCGAGCCAACCTCTCGCCCCTCTGTCACATGGGGGGGCTGTTGGGAGTAGGGCGACTGTACATTAGACACGCACACAGAGGGTAAGGAGGTTTAGGATCAGGACAAGGGAGAAACGGCGTGGCGGTTTAAGGCACAGACACGTGGTAAGGGCTGCCTGGAATGTGCTCCTCTCCCCACTTGACGACCAGGATGTAATCCCCCTTGTCCTTCAGGAGGTACGTGACATTGTACAAGCGGTTTCCAAGGTGCTTCACTATGATTTCTTCACATGGGGTCTTTGGTCCGTGAACCCCGACAAGCAGCATGTTATTACCTAGAAACAGAGGAACAGTGTCAGGCGGATGCCCATTTTCCCCAAATCGGGGGTCAGACTACTATGCAAACAAATACACGTTCACGCTTCTGGCAAGTTTACACGGGAAGGAAATCACTGTCGTGATCAGATAGCGGAGCCTGTGTTCACAGGGTTCAGTTCTAGACATAGGTACTGGTACTGGATGTAGGACCCATACTTATCGGACATTGGTTAAATATCACTAGGTTATGCCACCAATGTCTCAGATGGGTTCACATGTGTCAGAGGCACTGTTAGGACTTTGTTGCACTTAAAGGGCATTCCGTTACCATTACACCTGGAGGATCTGCTCTCTCTGCAACTGTTGCACCCTCTGCACTTTGACTTTAGAAGATGTCAGGGTGAGGATTAATCGCATTTGCTCATAGCAGATATAGATTTTGGTTTGGACTGTCGGTGGCTGCACCTCATCATAAATTAGATGCATCCTCCGACAGCGCAGGGGACAAGATAGGCTGGTCTATGATCAATTCAATGTTTTCTACTGGTATAAATTGTACGGAAAATATTTACGGAGCATATGGACAATGCCTCCCGTCAGACACCATATGCTGGAAGAAACACCTTTCAGATGAAGGTGGCACCGAGCCATCAAATGTTTTTTTTTTTTCCAGAAGGGAGAAGTGACATGTTTACACCCACGTATCTGCTGCCCGTCAGTATACACTTCTATGGAGATACACCCGATAATCTGTATGGATGTCTGTATTATATGTGCCGCACGCGGTGCTGATGAAGTCACCGGACTGCAGGGAACTCACCGGCTTTGCTGCAGTCTACGGTGAAGGAGTTCTTCTGGCCGACAAAAGCTTTGTTCAAACCCAGACCTTTGGCCACTACTTTGCTTGCATCTGATGACACCCTTGGGAGGGCTCCTTGCTGTGTGAAGGCCTCAGTTTTTGTAACAGAATCTACAAAGACTGAAGAGGACTCGTGGAGACTGTGGCTGGTCACCAGGCGAGGCCCTAGAAGAAGAAATAATGGTTACAGGCCAAGAGTCTTACCATATGGATTAGGTCTGCAAGCAAGTAGTCATCATGCACATAGAAGAATTTACACCGCATTATCCTAACGTCCCCAAATATGGCTTTTTATTCAGGAATGACCAGACACCTGGTCAGATCTGGAGGTTTAACCCTTTGAGGACACAGCATTTTTCAGTTTTTTTACTCCCGGCCTTCCTGGAGCCATAACTTTATAGCCGTATGATTGCTTGTTGTATATTCTAAAGTTTCCACCAGTTTTATGGATCTATTTTATAGAATTCCTTATGCTGAAAAACTGACCCATGCCTTCTTGTTTTCCCCCCCATTACACTGTTACTTTGTTTTTAGCTCGCTAGGGGACCTCAACGTGAACTTACGGGATTTAATGCATTACTGAATGGAAAATTCAGTATATTCCAATGCAGTTCTGCCACCTGCAGGCTTGCTTTGGAATATACCCGAGATAGGCTTGAGCCTGTACACACCTACCAGGCCTATTACCACTAAGGAACGAATTCCCTGATCTCAGCGCTGCACTCCCAGGTTTTCCACTCTCAGATGCAGTGGTCACATTTGACCATAGCATCTAAGGGTTTAAAGGTCTGCAATTTACACATCCACCCTAAATGGATGGAGGATGTTAAGGGATTAAAACAAAATAAATCCATTGGTCAGCTGGGGAATGGTAAAGACCCACTCAGCTCTCCCCAACAGCAGATTTAATTAGTATAGATTACCATTACACAGGCCTATGTGTGCCTTTCAGACAGCCCAATGCAAAGTGAACGGGAGATGAACGATCGCAATATTGATCATTTGGCCCCAATTCACTTTGCATAATATCGGCAGGACCTCCCATATAGACAGGGCAATGTACTGCCACAAATGAGTGTTTGCTCATCTGTCGGGTCATCAACTGAACATTAACGTGAACCATTTATGAGAAACAAGTGCTTTCAGGAACGTTCATTCCCCGTCCCCGATCTTTGGCTCAAAGAAGAGTAATGCCCCTTTCACACAAGCAGGAGACTCGCATGTCTCCCGCAACGCATCTACAGGGCTGGACTCGGCACCGACAGGGATCGCAGAGCATTATATGCGATCACAGTCAGTGCCGGAATCCAGCCCTGTAGATGCGTTGCGGGAGACATGCGAGTCTCCCGCTCGTGTGAAAGGGGCATAAAGGTCCTTATACAGGATGACAGAGCAGCAGATTATTCAGGAAGGAGGCGTTCCTATCTGACAATCTGCCGCTTATTGGTGGAGGAGACCTTTGCATTTACATACAGCGATCTCCTCTACAGTACGGGGAAGAGTGATCGCTAAGGCCATCATTCTTCCCCATACTGACTCATTTGATGACAGCACGATCTGCTGCCGGCAAACAACGATTTCTGTGTGCCCACAATCTGATTACCTGTTGAACGAGCATTTTGCTCGTTCATTGGGTAATCGGCGGTACATTCACACTGCCAGATAATCGCCAACGAGCGTTCCTATAAACGCTTGTTAGCTATTATCTTTAAGATTCACTGATCCCTTCATTTTGGAGAAATAAGCCACTGACATACATGTCCGGCAGCAGCCCTCTACCATCTTCCCATTGAAAACATGCATGCTTGGCCAAGCCGAGCACACGTGTACAGGACAGTCAGGAAGAATAGTAGACGGTCAAACGCAATTAACCTTTAGGAGAACAGCTCTTACCAGTAACTTTTGCTTTGAATGGACTTCCAACAATATGATAAGGTCCACCATATTTTATGGAGATCAGGTAGCTACCAGGAGCCATGGGTGTATAGGTGACTTTGTAGCCCTCTGCACACTCTTGACAATCCATTTTGACTTTGGATGGTCCATCAATTGTCACAGTCAGAGCTCCGGCTCCTGCATTTGTGGTGTTCACTATAAACTCTGCAGGATTTCCTGGGGAAGAAAAACAAAAATTAAAATGTGCACTGCTGGATTCTCTACTCCAGTACAGACAACTGGGGATTATTCACCTTGCGGTAATTGGGCATTAGGTTCAGGACTTACCAGTGGTTCCACCTTCTAATCCAGCTCCATATGCAGACACCATTCCTGGATCTCCAGCTTGCCCTGGCTCTCCAACACGAACTTTAAATGGACTGCCAGGGATGTGGGAACCATTGAATTTAACATCAACCAGATACAGGCCGTTCTCACGAGGAATGAAGCGTACAGCATATTTATCTGAAAAATAAATAACATAATAAAAGATGAGATTTAAAAGCCTTAAAGGGTTTCTGTCACCAGTTTTTTCGGTATGAATCAGGCTGACATTAGAGATGTGCTAATGTCACCTGATTCCAAATATATATCTGTTTTATTTACTGGTGCCCCCATTTTTATATAAAAGGAACTTTTATTTTATGCTAATAAGGCCTCTAGGTGCAAGGGGCATTACCCCTGCTCCTAGAGGCTCTGTTGATTGACAGGACCAGACAGAGAAGAAACACTCCATTCACCATAGCTTGCAAGGACCTTCAATGATGTCATGACCATGTGATCAGTCACATGGTTTAGGAGGAGACAGGCTGTTTGTGTGATCCTAACCATGTGCCTGATCACATGGTCATGACCTCATTGAAGGTCCTTGCAAGCTATGGTGAATGGAGTTTTTCTTCTCTGCCTGGGCCTGTCAATCAACAGAGCCTCTAGGAGCAGGGGTAATGCCCCTTGCACCTAGAGGCCTTATTAGCATAAAATAAAAGTTCATTTTATATAAAAATGGGGGCACCAGTAAATAAAACAGATATATATTTGGAATCAGGTGACATTAGCACATCTCTAACGTCAGCCTGATTTATACCGAAAAAACTGGTGACAGAAACCCTTTAACTTTTTTTAATGTTCAAATTCAAAATACAGGGAAATTACATTAAAGAACTTCTTTAAAGAACCGGTCACTTGGTTTGCTTGCACTAAACACTACACTATGTAATACGGACACCCAGAATACGGATGTGCGAACCAGCTTAAAGACAACTTGTCACATTGAACATGGTTTGATCTGCAGGCAGCAAGTTATAGAGAAGGAGGAGCTGAGTAGACATACATAATTTTATGGGAAAAGATTACGGAAAAAGTGTAATGTATACATTTAAATTCCTGCTCATTCAGGGCTTTGAAGTCCAGGAGTCGGTTCTATCAGTGATTGACAGCTCTCTGTATACACAGTCATAGAGGGAAGGCTGTTATCACCGATAGAACCGCCTCCTTGACTTCAAAGCACAGAATGAGCAAGAATGTAAATGAATGAACTACAACTTAGGCCTCAACCAAATGGCCTTTTCCCTGCCAGGCCTGCAAACAGCGGGTCTCCAACATACAGGCACCGGATGCGTGCACACCGTATCACGGATGCTGACCCATTGACTTAAATGGGTCTGCAATTTGGAAGGTGCGGATCGGAGGCACGGAAGCACTATGGCACCTCAAAAAAAAACAAAAAAAAAACAAAAAAAAAAAAAAAAAAAAAAACTTTGTGCGGACTGATCATGGATAGTGTTGAGCAAACTTTGGCACGGCAACGTTGGAAACTTCAGCTGCTGGTCGCGCGCCGCTGAAATCTCTTCCAACGCTGCCGTACCGAGGAGGAGGGGGGAGGTGGCGAATTATTCAAATATGGGCGTTACTCCAGCCCTAAAGAGGAGTGTTCAATTTGAATAAGAAGGCGGGCTGGGCTCAAGAGGGGGGCGTTGCTGGGCTCAGTTCATCATGTAAAGCCCCTCTGGGCGCCTTCAGAGCTCATTTGCATATCACAAAAACGCTAATTAAAAGAAAATGAGAAGACAAACAAAAGAAAGACCACACCTGGATACAAGTTACTTTAATGCACGCAACAGTACTTTTAGTTTAATTCACTCAAAACAAGTGACAGATTTCCTTTAAGGTTTTATCCTTCCCAAAAAAAAAAAAAAAAAGGAAATCTTTACACCAATGGGTTAAGCATTATTTAAACCCCCAAAGAATCAGCCTGTGAAGGTTCTCCTTCATCCAGGTCATGATATATGAGTAGTAATAAGTCAGAGCTAACACACCAGCCCAGTTGCACTGACTTATCACTACTGACCCCCCATATTTCACCAGACTCACCTTCATCGATTTCTGTCACATAGCATTCCTCCAACGCCCCTGAAGGGCTGTGCACTTTGGCATCGAGAACTCCTTTGGCACCATTAAGACTTACTGCAAAAGAGGCTGGCTGGTTGACCTTTAACCCTGACTCCTAAAAGCACATCAAAGAGTTTAGAAACACCGCAAAGAGAGACATTGTGTCCAAACATCCATCCCCGCTCAGATCACCTACCTGTCCCGCTCCGGTTTAAAGAGGGTGAGGACGCTTATGAAGGAGAACCTGGCGGTGGCATACTGAGATGTGTAATGGATCAGGAGAGATGACTGACTGAATCGGGTCACTGTGGCACCAACTGCTCATTTACCACTGGTGGAAAGCAGCAATAAAGAGGCTTCTGACAGCCGTCAAATGGGTATCAGAGTGTGACAAAATGTCTTTCTACAATGATGGTGGCTCAGTCATCCATGCAGATGCACTCCAGGTAGCTGATGAAATGGTTTGCAGAAACGAGGTGCAAAGAAATGGAAAAAAGCAGCCCAAAAGAGAAGCGAGAGCCTTCAGCAATGCCACAGTAAGCCAAAGCCATGGTTCAGATCCATTTTCCTCTCCCTCTTTAAACACTGGCAGGTTTAAGTCCAGATTGGATTCCTGTTAAAAGCCTTTAAGAAAGACACGAGAAAAACACATGGAGAGCCTCCTGAGTCAGCTGGGAACCTGCTCTAAGAAGGTCTGGGCACTTCTGTCCTACTGACTGGAGAAATTCTACAGAAGCAAAACCTAAATTACGCCAAGTAAATGGCAGCAGCTCTACGCAAACTATCAATGGTAAGTGGACAACTAGAGGAGGAGACGCTACCTAGGACCATAAGTGGTCCATGATTGAGCAAGATGTAGAGTTCTACTAAGTGTAACCAAGTCAATGCCAAGGCAAACCACAACGTCCTCCTCTGCACTGAGCTGGTCTAAGATAATGAAGGGTGGGGGGGGGGGTCTTGACAGCTGCTCAGGAGACAGATTCTCTGCCCAACCAGTAAGGGCTATGGTTTTTCCCAGTGCCTCACCTGAAGACTAGAAACAGTGAGTCGGCGAGCGTCGTCTGATGTAGAACCCACTGGAACAATAAATGGACTGTCTGGGATGTGCTCATCGTTGAACTTGACGGAGACTTCATAATCTCCTGAAACAGAGGCAAACAAATGTGATTTAGTAGGATGTTCTTCAAAGGCTCTTGATCTTTTTAGACTATACAGATTAGATCCACATAGAACTTGTAGAAATTGAACTCTAGCAGAACATGGAGATTTAAAGGGGTTGCCCAGTCTCCAACATTGATGGCCCATCATCAGTGTAGGTCTGTGATGGCCAACTAGGATTCCCAAGATGTACATTTGCTTGGCTGTTCTCAGAACTCCATAGAAATGAATGGGGCATGCTGGGAGTCGTAGTTTCACTACAGCTGGTGTGCTGGAGGTTAGCCATCACTGGTCTAGATGTTCTCTTCACAGTTTACCTGGTCACCATCGGCACTGCAGCAGTGAGCACTAAAATTACAGCCGACTTCAAGGAGACAGTAACTACAACTGCTCCTTCCCATTCGAGTAAAAGGGAATGAGAAGCTGTAATTACACCACTTTACCTGCTTGCTTTAAGCATTGCAGTGGAAAACCGTGAAGAGAACATGGTGCTCATATGGGCGCTGCAGTCTCTTCAAACTGCTGGGAGTTGGCCAGCCGTCAATCTGATATGGATGACCTATCCTGAGCATAGGTCATCAATATTGGAAACTGGACAAACCCTTCAATCACACAAGCTTTTAGGCTGAGGAGAAGGCTCAGAGAGCAAGGATGAAGCCTGATGAGATACAAAGCTTGACACTCCATAATGAAAAGACTGACAGGTTTGGAGGAAAATCGGAGCTTCCATCTCCACAAAATCACCTCTACAGGAGGAGTAACCTACCGGGCTCCTGAACGACATAGGACACGCCACATGAGCCATCTTTCCGATCCTCAAAAGCAATTTCCGCTTTGCTTGGGCCCTCCACTGCGATGGATAGACCTCCAGCACCAGCCTCTCTTGTCCAAATACTGAACTCCGCTAAAAAAAAAACAAAAAAACAAAATTTAATCCAATTAGTTAAAATTTCAGGAATAATCTTACAAAAAGGGAAATTGTCATTTAACCACTTCAAGACCAGGCCTAATTTTGCAAATCTGACATGTGTCACTTCATGTGGTAATAACTTTAGAACACTTTTACTTATTCAAGCTATTCAGAGATTGTTTTCTCATGACACATTGTACTTCATGTTAATGGTAAATTTGAGTCAATATGTTTTACCTTTATTTATAAAAAATCAAAATTTACTGAAAATTTGGGGGGGGGGGGGGGGGGGGGGGGAAATCACAATTTTTTAAATCTGAATTTCTCTGCTTTTAAGTTGCATAGGGATATCTAATAAAATTGTTATTAATCAACATTCACCATATGTCCACTTTATGTTGGCATAATTTTGGAAATGTAATTTTATTTTTTTAGGACGTTAGAAGGCTTCAAATTTTAGATGTAATTTTTAAGATTTTCATGAAAATTTCCAATAGTTAATTTTAAAGGACCTTTGCAGTTCTAAAGTGACTTTGAGGGGCTTAAATAATAGAAACCTCCCATAAATGAACATATTATAGAAACTACAGCCCCCAATGTAATCCAAACTGATTTTACAAAATTTGTTAACCCTTTAGATTTCCCACAAGAATTGAAACAGAAGGAAGGTGAAATTTAAATATATATATATATATATATATATATTTTTTTTTTTTTTTTTTCGCAGATTTTCAATTTTTAATTCATTTTTCCTATAAGATAGCAAGGGTAAACCGCAAATCAAACCTGAATATTTATTGTCCTGCTTCTGAAGTTTGCAAAAACACCCAATATGTAGTTGTAAACTGCTCTGTGACCGGCAGTAATGAGAGGGAGATAGTACAAGCATTTCTGATGGCTTTGACAGCTTGTCAGAGTGATCAAAAGCCTGTAGGCCAGGAAAAAAGGTCTCAGGTTAAAGCTCCATGTTCTTGGCTGTCAGGAGGCAGCTGAGTCATGGAGCTTCTATGTACAGGTGCTGCACACAGGGGGCAAAGCTCAAGGACGTTTATAGTCAATGGGCAGACTTGAAGTGGTTAATCAGCCGCTCTTGGGATACAAAAATGGTGACCATGCACAGGTATTAAATCAGCAGCCTCTAATCAGGTGCTAAGGAGAAACAGAAGAAGTCGAGTCAATGGCTTGTATTTGAATTCAATTTTTGTGGAGCCCCCTGCAGGTTCCACTTCCATACTGCAGGCTGCTAGTCAATCCCCGGACGCTTTCATCACACTGTACCTGGAGTTCCAACCTCTGCTCTCTCCAGGCCTGGTCCACCAGCTCGGACTTTATGTGCACCACCTTCACCCAAGGGACCTACGGTGAACTGGAATGGACTTCCAGGAACATGCTGTCCCTTGTACTTGACACTGACTGTGTGAACGCCCATTTCAGTGGGGACAAATCGGATGCAGTAAGTGTTGTTTTCGCCTTCCATTATTTCTGCGTCATGAATCTTGCCAGATGGACTTGTGACCTGAGCAGTCATGTCATGAATGCTGATTTCTGTTGAGCAGAAAGAACATCATAGGAACGCAGAGTATCTTAGAAATGTATTAGCATTTCCACCACCTATACAATGACGACACTTTACTTACCAGGTATTTTCAGGCTAAGATCACACTGACTACCAATATTTGCCACAGATGGTGCCGTCCTTCTACGTGTGATGCTCTCCTTCATCCTTCCTTCACCTGTGACTTTGACACAGAATGGACTACCTACAGAAAATAATGACAAGCCGTTACACCCAATTCCTCAATTCAATGTCAATTATCTCATTTTGATTATTTAATCCATCAGTGTAGAGATGTCACTTTTGCTCTAAGGAACCTCCCAAGAAAGTATTTCGAGTCGGAGCAGAGTATAAGATGATTCAGGATGATGGACGCCAAACAGACCGTGGCAGCAGAAAGAGGAACATGTAGACCATTCATAGTAAAGAAAGGGGTAAATCTATTATTCAATCTTCGCTGTTTTGTGGTGTTTGCAGCAGCCATGGATGTCATTTTTTGGCTTTGAGAGCGCAAGATGTGCCAATGCAAGTTTGGCGCATTTCACTCTGACAATCGTCAGGTTTAAGACTTGCCTATGAAACACCAATCTTAATAAAACTGCCCCTTCAAAGCCATGTACACCTTCGGAGGCAATTTTTTTGATTGCATGTTACTCTTTTTTGGCTAAAATTTGTCACAAAAATTTTTTCATTTGGCTTTTTTAAAAATAGAGCCATTCTGTCAAAGGGTTAACTGTTTTTAGCTGTATGACTGGTACTGTCACTTCGTTCATCTCTCATCTCTAAACTACTAAGAGGTCATAAACACTTAAGGATAAGGCCACATTCAGATGGCCGTAGTATTGCGGGTAAATGCAGAACCGCAATACTAGGGGAGCCGCCCGGCGTGTGTTCCACAATTTGCGGGACACACGGCCAGACACCCTATTCAAAATGCCTATTCTTGTCCGCTGTTGCGGACAAGAATAGGACGTGTTCTATATTTTCTTGCGGAGCCGGCCATTGAAGTGAATAGGGCCGCATCTATTCCGCAAAATTGCGGAATAGATGCGGACCCAGTCACACGATCGCGTGAATGGGCCCTAAGAATGTGGAATAAAATAAGATAAGAACTGCTCTATAATGAGTGTCTACAAGGTCAGAAAGCAGAGATAAGGAGCCCATCAGCTCCTGGTCTGACGGATAAGGGTGCTACTAGCATGTCAGCTCTGTACAGAGAAAAAGGACACCATATTTTTAATAAACCAAATTCAAAACTTAAATTTTTAAGTCAAAATGATTACAATGAAACAGAATTCCCCCTAAAGGTGTACATAGCCTTTAAAGTGTTTTAAAGGGGTAAGTCGGTTTTCTACATTGACGACCTAACCTCGGAATAGGTCATCAATATCAGATTGGTGGGCGCTTGACTACCGGCACCTCCACTGATCAGCTCTTTAAAGAGAATGTAATAAACGTTGTAGAAGCAAGCAGGTGTAATTGCAACTCCTCCGTTCCATTCGCTTCAGTGGGAAGGAGCAGACGGAGTGTAACTTCTCCTTCTCATTTAAGTGAATGGCATGGAGGATCTGCAAATACACCTGCAGGTCAACAGTGAAGAGAATGCAGCGCTCAAACAGATGATCACTGGGGGTGCAGGGAGTTGGACCCCCGCCGACATGATATTGATGACCTATCCTGAGGACCAGTCATCAATATAGGAAACCAACCAACTCCTTTAACTTCCTCTTGTACCTTCATACTGTATGTACAAGATACCTGGAACATGCTGGTCAGCAAACTTTATGTTGATGATATAGTTTCCAGGCTCAGTCGGACAGTATGTCACTTTGCACGTTCCATCTTCTAAGTCTTCTGTGTTGATATCTACTTTACTGGGTCCCTCAATGGAAAGGCTAAGACCTCCATAACCTGTGACAAGAAGTCAGTAAAAGACTGGTCAATTTCAAACAGTTGGCCTAGGATTTTAAACAATTACTTACAATTTTAGAGTTAAGCTGTAAAGATTTGTTGGTTCTCACCTGCTTCTCTGGTATCAATGACGAACTCCGCCGGCTCAAATGTTCTTCCTTCAGTTAGGCCCTTGCCAGAGACAATCACGCGACTTGCATCACCGATCTCTGACTGGCTGATCATTACAGTGATGGGACTATTGGGGATATGATGGCCATGTTTCTTGATGCTGACAATGTGTTCTCCAGTCTCCTTTGGCACAAAAGATATACCTGCAGGTAAATAGTAAAGGGGTGAAAACAAGGCACAACCATAAAGCTTATTACAGTAAAGCCAGATCCAAGACTTGCCTATATGTCCATTGCGGAGCCTCTTGAGAAGACATGGTTCTTCCCGTCCAGAAGGAGAGGTCACAGTAGCAGTCAGTTGACTTAGATCAGTCTCTGTGATATTGAGTGGGATATCAGCAGCAGAACCAACCTTGAGCTGGGACATGCGCATGGTGTCATCACCTAAGGGGGAAGAAATTAAAAATTACAACAGTGAACCTCAAATTCTAATCTCAATGTGGCATAAAGTTTAATTAAATGAATACCGACCGGTGATTTTGGCAACAAATGGGCTGCCGGGGATGTGCTTGTTGTTATATTTAACAAGGATGTTATAGTCTCCAGGGAGAACGGGAAAGTAGGACACGGTACACGTCCCATCCTGGTTGTCCGTGCAGCTGATTTCTGCCTTGGAAGGACCTTCGATGGCCAGTGACAAACCACCTATGTGCAAATAACACTTGTGAAACCTCCGTAGGACACATTGTAGGACAACTTTATATAGTCCTTTCTTGGTACGCACCTTCACCAGCATCTTTGGTATTCACAGTGAACACAGCAGGCTTATTCACTGTGCCATGGATCAATCCCGGGCCGTAGGCTGTAACATGGCCACTGTTGACGTAATCCACATAGAACTGCAGGGGGCTTCCTGAAAAGCAAATGAAATGGTTTAGGGATGACAAGTGTAGTCATGGTCACAAGGGGTCTCACTTCCACCTAATTTGCAGTCCACTGTTGTCAAGCAAGAAAGGTCCCTAGTAACAAACACAGAAGACGGCTCACAGGAAATAGGGCAGTGTCAGAGTTAGCCGAGATCAGAAGCAGTTCTTTTATCAAGCAGACAAAGACCAAAAGAGTCTCTTCCCTTTCTACAAGTGTGATCCCCCTATTCTCTATCTGTTCTGTGAGCGCTGGGGGGTTTAAAACATAGTGGGAAGGGAAAGGACGTCACAGCAGTACAGTGCTGGCAGACTTCACAGAAGGGAGATGGCCCCTGCTTCTGAGAGAAATGCATCTAGCTGTGCAGCTGAAACAGGGAATAATATGACTGAAAGACATTAGGGAAACCTGAAAATAAACTGTTCCTTCAGAGTTATGATCGTACAAAACACAGGCATTAAGCAAACTTTTTCGAAAACACAGGTACACTAAGGATGCTTAAATTCCCTACTCCGGTTTATTACTGGAAACTTTCCATTAGGACAACATTCAATCCCAAGCACTCTGAGCAGTGCCATAGGGGTTTCAGCGACCTGCTGAAAAAAACAACAACACTTTTTTGGTGAAAAAACACCATTTCTCAAACCAGAATCTGAATACTTTTGTAATTGCATGCAATTAAAACTTTAGTATAGCCACTGAGTTACTCAATACAATCTCAGTATAGCACCTCCAGGCGTCTTTTCCTTGTCTCTGTCCACCTCTGTGGTGGACGCACAGTCTTCGTTCCATCCCTTTAATTGCCACCAGCTGTATCTTGTTAGAAGCTGTGACAGTTACAGGTCACACCCCATGAGCTGCCAGCTTGAAATAAATCTAGAAGACCAACTGGAGCAATGATTGGGGAGATCTCTGGACCCATGTGAGGTACAGGGTTGGTTCTAGCAGTTTTAGAAATTAGTCATGTACTCTTCATAAATTCACAGACACATCTATAAATATGACGGAGCTAAAACGTATCCCTCTAACCACCTATACAGACAATGAGGAAGGCAAAGACCCATTAGACTCCATAAAGCTACATACACTACAAAAGGTACATATCCGCTCCTTATTACGACCTTATACCGAAAACCCTGACGCCAAAAGGGACCTTACAGTTTGAAAAACGGTTAGCAACTAAGCAGCCACCAAAGCATCTTTTATCAGAGACTTACAACCTTCTACAACAACTAAAATTCCCCCTCAATAGAAGTTATATTCAGGATTGGAGCAGAGATCTAGAAACAAAGTGCTCAGACCTGGAAATAAAACACATGCACAGATTATCCCACGGTATATCTCGCTGTACAAGACTACAGGAGAACTCCTTTAAATTACTCACAAGATGGTACTTCACCCAGGTCCGACTCAAGCAAATGAAATGTCTTATAGTTCAGACTTATGCTGGAAATGCTCTCATTCACAAGGTACATACTTCCACATGTGGTGGTCCTGCCCAGTGCTCAGACCTTCTTGGACCGAGGTTTTGGAAGCAATTAAACAGATATGCTCCCTTCCCAAACTCCTTTCTCCTACTGCTATTCTGCTAAACATCAGGTTGATAGATGTACCCCACACAAAACGAAAACTAGTACTGCATTTGACATCAGCTGCTAAGTCATTAATCCCCCAACACTGGAACCAACCCACCTCCTCCGCGCTCACTCAATGGCTCCAAAAAGTAGATCACATCTATCACATGGAAGAACTATCCGCATGGGAAACAAGATCACATCAGTTTCCAACAGACCTGGATGGACTGGACGTCCTACCGTAAAACCAGCCTCTTCCTCAACAAAATCGTAGAACTCAGCTCACCCAATAACTCACGCATTTAATTCTAAACTCATGACACTGCCTGTCGCTCCCTCCCATCTCCATACACCCTACCTTCTCGTTAGTCATTGAGTACAACATTTCCTTCTTAGTTATAGCCTCATTCGTCTGAGGCAGTTTTGGATCGTTTTCAGTTTCGCCTTTCGGACCACCCCATCACACTAATAGAACTTACTATTAAATATCATGTGTGACCTGGAGAGTGGTGACAATGAGCACGTTACTACATGAAGATTATAGTGTTCTCAGCACCTGTTCACTGTACTGTTTGTTCCATTATGTAACTTTGTAAAAATCAATAAAGAAAATTGAAAAAGAGAAATAGTCATGTACTATATGATGTCAGATTTTCATTTTTTTTCCATCAATCATGTGATAACCCCTTTAAGTGTTTATAGGGAAGGTTGACCAACCACCAGAGCCCTTACATACACTAATGTTTAGAGAAGCTCCAATTCATGTCTAGTACTGAAGACCTACCTGGTATGTGCATGCCATCATACTTGATGTCCATCTCATGAAGGCCAGCTTCTGTAGGAGCATATCTGACAGTGACGGTTCCGTCTTTGTTATCTGTGATGTCAGGTTTGGCCACTTTCCCAGAAGGCATACGGACTTCTCCTACATCAATGTGAACAATATGGTATGAGTTACCAAGAGATATAGAAATTAAAAAACCCATGCAAACAGTCATACGGCAAACATTTACCTGTGATCTCTCCTTTTTTGATAGTAAAGGGAATAACCAGGTCAAATGGTCTCAACCCTGCAACATCCAGTCCATTCACTCCCATTACAGGGCGATCTGTAGCCTAAACCAAGAAAGTCAAAAATGAGCAAACCTTTAATAAAATGAGAAGAGCATGAAAGGGAAGGTGGAGAGGACATGCTTCAATGGGAGCAAATCAAACCCAAATTCCAATGCAAGTTCATCATAGCATAAAAAAAAAAAAAAAAACACACAACACACACACGAATTTTCTGGACTATAAGGGCTCATTCAGACGGCCGTATGCTATCCGCAAAAATACGGATCCGTTTTTTTTGCGGATTAGATGCTGCCCCATTCACTTCTATGGAGCCCTTTTTTCCCTTCCACAGCTCCGCAAAAACACTGAAACATGTCCTATACTTGTCAGTGAAAATCAGGACGTGGCCCCATTGAAGTCTATGGGTCCGCAAAAATACAGAAAGCAATCCGTTTTTTTGCGGACATGCTGAACTGTCCGCAAAAAAACGGATCCGTATTTTTGCGGACAGCATACGGCCGTCTGAATGAGCCCCAAGACATTTTTTATTCCTAAAAACGTCTGCGTCTTTTAGGCTGCAGTCAGGGTGGTCCATCAGTGTCAAACTCCCTTGACGATCAAGCACAGCACTTTGCCTGAAGAGTGAGAAGTGTATCTGCACACTTCCCGCACGGTATCAGGCAGGGAGAGAGATCAGTGCAGGCAGGCGGTTCAGCACATACAAGAGGAATGTGATGGTAAACTATGGCTGAAGGTCCTCCCTGAACGGCCAGATGAAAACTCAGTATTGCAAGGACCTTTCATGGATGTCACCGATGGGCAGGACCAGATGAGAAGTGCAGGAAAGTGAATAAAGCTGTACCATATATGTCTATTACTAAAGACACCCTATATCTGTGCATGTAGTAGTGCTGTGTTTGTCAGGTGTGTATGCAGCAGTGCTGTGTATTCGATTACTGACATTGGCCTCTCCACTTCATTAAACCAGGGAAGCTCTAAGTAGAAAACTTATGAGTCTTATGGTCCAGTGAGTCTTATAGTGCAGAAAATGTGGCGATTTCAAAAACTCAAAAAAAAAAAAAGTTAATAAACTAAAAAGTTCAAGACTAGAGATGAGTGAGCATGCTTGGCCGAGCGTACTCGGAAGCAAATTTTGAGTAGTAGTGTATGCATCTTCTAATCTGTATGCTAATGCGTACGCATCTTGTAATTTGTACGCATTAGCGTCTCTATTCAAGACCCATCCCATCACTTGCAGCTCCAGTTTATTCTCCCTGTTATCAGCCGATATCAGGTCTACAAAAACAGCTAAGTTATGCAAAACTGATAAACGAGCAATGGAATTTAGGATTTGAAACTATAAAACAAAAAAAAAAAAAAACCCCACAAATAATTGCATGATGAAGGAAGTCTTTGCAGTCAGTTTATCCAAAAACTTGGCAAACCTGGAAACATGAATTCTGCAAGAGACCATTACACATTTTCTGAACACATGGAAAAAAAAAAATGGATGAGACGGACGGGTGGATATAAAGGGTTAACTCCTTCCTGCCACGCAAGATGTGGTGGCTGGAAATCTGACAAAGACTTTGATGAGATGTTGGTAGTGAAAAAAAAGAGAAAATGGGAAGATAATGGCAGACATCTGGAATTTACAGAGCGGAGAGAGGTATGAGCCCAGTGAATGAAGCCCCCTCATAACCCACCCACACCCCCCTCCCCAAAATTTAATTCCAGTGGAGATTGAGGAAAAGGCCATCTCTGGAACAATAGACACAGGGAAGGAACTTTACTTGGAATTCATCCAGAAGCGGAGAGAGAAGTGTTCACGCTATGATAGCCTTATACCAGCAGAGCTGTGCGTCTAATGCTGCGGTACGTGCTGTCAGTGTGATGGCACATGCAAGCAAAGCACTACATTACAGCTAAACGTACAGGAAGAACCCACAGTGACCACTATGCAACCCCTTGCAAGTTCTCAAGACTCAAGTGCGGTTACGTCTATTAGAAGACTATGTGCTAGAGCTACGAGCAGGTTCTGAATTCCAGAATTCCTTCCCTGTCCCACAAGCTTCCAGGATGTTTTTTCCCTCCATGAATGATACAGTTACTGTTAAAAGTCAGGGTACCCAGGGTTGCTGCATGCCCGGGTATGCGTAAGGTGGGGCTAACTGCTGCTGAGCCATCTGCTGAGGCATCATTTGCTCGCCGTCCAGAGCCTGCGTTGGGAGGTGCAAGAACATATTAGTCACATTCTACAGCTGAAAATTCATCAAGACAACGGTGGACGGAACAAAAAACTTCAGTGGGTCACCGATTTTTTAGAATGGTCATACAGAGGACTTGTAGATTTCAAAAAAATGCTGTCATATTAAAGAGCATCTGTCAGCAGTTTTGTACCTACGACACTGGCTGACCTGTTACATGTGCGTTTGGCAGTTGAAGACATCTGTATTGCTCCCATGCTCATACGTGTTTGCATTCATTATATGCAAATGAGCCTCTAGGAGCAAAGGGGGCGTTACCGTTACACCTAGAAGCTCTGCTCTCTGCAACCGCTGCGCCCTCTGCACTTTGACAGGCCGTAAAATCATTATCACGCCTAGCCCTGTTAAAGTGCAGAGGGCACAGCAGTTGCAGAGAGCAGAGCCTCTAGGTGTAAGGGCAACGCCCCCGTTGCTCCTAGAGGCTCAGTTGCATATATTAAAACATCATTTTTCTCAGCAATACAGATACATATGAACATGGGACCAACACAGATGCCTTCAGCTGCCAAGTGCACATGTAACAGGTCAGCCAGTGTCATAGGTACAAAACTGCTGACAGATGCCCTTTAAGTTTTTAATCTGCACTCCAATCCTTTCTTTAGTACAATGAAACAAAATCCTATCTTTCATGTTGGGATAGACCTATGCATTTCAGATAGCATTATAAGGAGATTCCCATTTGGGACATTTATGGCATATGCAATGGATATTCCATAAACATAATATCAGCGAATCTAATTTGCGGAAAGTCGGAAATGAAGAGTTGGGCAAGTACGTGCTGCTTTCTCCATTCACTTCAATAGAAGTGTCAGCGTGCTCTGCTATTTTCAGAAGTGCTATTAAAGGGGTTATCCGATATCTAAAATATCCCCCCCAATGCCTGGGCCCTTTAAATAGATTATACTTGCCTGCTCCCTGGCACTCGTGTCTCTCGGATCCCTGCGTGGCTGCCGCTTGGATCTAACATCTAACGACGGGGGTGGAGGGAGCAGCCAATAGCAGGTCACCCCCCCCCCCAATCGCCTGGAGGTTTTGATCCAAGTGACAGGGAGATCCAGTGGCGGGCCCGTGCAGGAACCCAGAAGGAAGTGGGTGCCGGGGAACAGGTAATTATAATCCATACCAGCAGCCGGGGCATTTGGGGGGGATATTTACTATTAGATAAAAGATAAAAGAAAGAATTTTCCTCCATACTTACTGTAACTTGGAAGGGGCTGTTCGGGATGTGCTCTCCACCGAAGCGCACACAGATGACATATTTTGCCGGGCTGAGGTGCCGGTGTAGAAGATATCAAAGTTCCATCTTCGTTCTCTAACGACGTCTACATCCACTTCAGTGCCGTCTGGTGTGCACACCGTACACGTACTTTACCCTTTCCGGCGGCCTTGGCATCAACCGTTATTACGGTCTCTTCACCAATCTGGATAGTGGGTCCAATGCCAGCACCTGTGTGGAACCAAGACGTGGTGGGGCGAGTAGGAAGTACATAGTTAGAACCATGATGAACTCTCATGTCACCATTCTTCTTTCCCAGCAACTCCCATTGCGCCACCACCCCTAAGAAACAGACCAAAACCCGTCGGCATTCGCAGCCAGACCCCTCTCAGTTCTACAGGAAGCTCAGTTCTCAGGAAATTTTTATGCAAATAGAAGAAAGTCATCCTCAGAAAATGGAGACAAGACCTTTGGACAAGTTATGGGTCACTTGAGACTAGTGGTCTGGAGGCCAGATGTCCCACGATAACATGTTACCTCTACCTACCATTCACCCCAAGAAACAAGTGAATATAGTTAGTGACCCTCAAAGGACCTACCAACATTTAAACACCAAAACAAAGCCTTGACACCATGAAGAGGTCCACTGTACCATGAGTTCTTCAATGAAAATGCAAAACCTCCCAAAAATCGCTGAAAGGCTTTGTGTGCAAGGAACATGGAAATGGGTTTAGAGGTAGGTCCTAACGGCAATGGGATGCCAAGCAAGGGAGTACAATATGTTTTCTGTAGGAGAGCGACTAGACCATACTTGTAAGAGGTTACCTCCAGAATTGGTGACCTAACCGTGTATTCGTGAATAGAGAGAAAAATAAATAAATAAATTTCCTGAGGGACTGATTTCCGGAAGAACGCAAGTGCTGAAGAGACTAGCAGGAGAGGGTGGAAGAGGGTGCAGAGCAAAGTGGAATTAGAGATGCAGTTAAAAGGTTCAGAGATTGTTGAAGAGGAGCCATACAAAGCAGGCATGCAAAAGCAAAAAAACGGAAGAGACTTAAAACCATGGAGTAAGGCAGGGTTCCTCAACTCCGGTCCTCAGGGCCCACTTGCCGGTCAGGTTTTCCTTAGTATTCAGCAGGTGATACAATTAGTGTCAATACATCAGGACTTACCCTAGGTATTCATTCTGTGGATGTCCTCAAATCATGACCGGTAGGTGGGCCCTGGGGACTGGAGTTGAGGAACACTGGAGTAAGGAACCCCACCCAAATTCATGTCCTACAGTCCATGGTTGGGGAGTGTGGCCTAACCAGGCGCCATACATACAATGGATTAGTTGAAGCCTCCAGAATCAGTAGAACAATGGCCAGATACATTCTCTACCCATTTAGGGCAGAGGATTTAGCCCCCTACTAATTGAATGCTTAGGCTTGAGGCCAATATGGAAGCTTGCCAATCTATTAGAACTTCACCATATACAGGCATGCTATGCCAGCTGGATGTGCCCACACTTAATTAATGGCAAATTACATCAACATGCCCAAGAGTGGTCAGAAAAGACTCCGCTATTAATGGGCCTCCGTTCAGTAAGGGGGGGGGGGGGGGACTATCTGCATAAAATTTGGGAACCACATCAGCAGGATCCAAGTTTAGGTCATTTGCTGGAGCATCAAAAAGATCAGCGTCCAAAAAAGGACTAAATACATGGTGGCATCTTCTCGCAGACAATATTAATAGAGTAAATCACGCCACACTCCATAACACAAACCAGCCTCTATCCAAATCCAATAGTGCAATATCTGGTCCCAGTATATCCCACTTGTTTCACCGCCACCAAGGTGAAGGTTACCAGGAGTTTTAAAGGAATCAATCGAGTATGCTGCCCTAGGGGGGCAGTATTGAAGGAGACAGAGACCCTGATTCAGCAGTTTCACTTCTCAATATGGTTTTTGATAAAAATCAGTTTATCGGATGAGGGCGCGCTGCCAGGCCCACAGTGTGAGGACTAGAGTCCTCTCAATGATGTGCACATGCTCGGAGGTCATCCTTAGTCTCGCCGCCGATTTACAGCTTTCTCTACGCACAGTAAGGGAGCCTTCACACGCTGAGGATTTTGTTGCAGGATTTTTTCAGTCGCGGAAAATTCCGCAGAGTGTGAAGGAACACTAAGGGCTCATGCATACAGCCGTTGCCCGGCCATGCCCGTACTGCAGCCCGCAAACAGCGGGTGTGCAAACCATATCACGGATGGGGACCCATTCACTTGAATGGGTCCACAATCCGGAAGGTCTGGTGCGGAACGGAAGCACAACACGTTCTATTTTTTTTTTGCGGTGCGGACTGATCACGTACCCACGGGTCTGCAGAAACCATACAGATGTTGCCCATGCATTGGGGGACTTCACACTGCAAACCCCCAATGCATGGAACGGCTGGCACACGTTAGTGTCCATGATCCCTAAAAGAAAGTAGTCGATAAGCAATGGGGGGCAGGCCTCATGAATACCAGGACTCCGGCGCTCACGTTTCTCACAAAGAGGACTCCTAGCTTCGCTCACTGAATCCGATTTTAAGAAAAACGTCCCCATATTGACAAGCGAAAATGAAATCAGGGTCTCCGTCACCAACTTACACCGGCCTTACCTAGGGCAGCATAAACCTGGCAACGGATTGCTGGAGAAAGGCTGGACTGCTCTTTAGTAGACAGTCAAGTCTAAACCGGGGCACGTTGGCGCACACCAGCCATTGTGGTTACACCGAGAATGGATTTCATGCCTACAGTTAAAGAGCAGCCACCTTCCCAGCCCCCTCTGCGCAGTCACAGTGCCGTCTGGGCGATTCACAGCTGTTACATTGGCAGATAACTCAACCCATCAGACCGAGGCTAATCTTTGGGATTTAGGTTGGCACAAGTTTTATAATTTGTCATAATGACCAATTATACTGAGTATTTTCTAAGAAAACCCATCCATCTGCTAAGCATCTCCGGCTCTGGGACCCGTTGCCACGCCAAGGACGTTCAACGCCATGCTCTTCATGCCAATCGTGATGACAAGGGCCAGGCTATGCCCATAAGTAACGCTTAGAACAACTGTGAATGCCAAGACCTGGACTGCCAGAAAGATCAGAAAAATAACGTCCAACTTAAAAAAACGGAAGAGGGAGAATAAAAAGTTTAGTCGAGACTAGCAAGCGGCTTACCTAGCCCGTGACCTCCGATTGACACTGAGGTGAAAGGGCAAAGAGCAAGGAAAGGTAACGTGAGACAAGGTGACAACGTGAGGGTAAAGTGCACATAACAATATACACATCAGCAGAGAATAATTTACATCATGACATGTTACGCCATAAACCGTGTGCAGCGTTGAGAAGTGTGTACGTATAAAGCAGTGTGAGGAGAGCAACGGGAGGAGTCTTAAAGGCATTCCACGCTCTGCCCTGCGCTACTCGGAGGAGTCCAGGAGTCTGTCCTAGGCCAGCGGCTAGCTTAGGTAACAGAACGACACGATCCAATATGCTGCAAAATGGGACGTTCTCAAACTACTACATTTGTTGCGCGAGTGTATGGACACCGTAGTGTAAACCGGGAAGATCCACTGCAAATACAGATGCCGCAATGTGGATGAGATTTAAAAAAAAACTCCACCCAAAAAAGTGTCCGTATTGGAATCCACATTCAGATTGACATGGGCAATATAAATCCGCAGCATGTCAATTTGTGTTGCTGATATTTTGCTGTGAATCTGTGGCAATTTCCCCAAACTATTTGGTGAGGATTTTGGCCAGACATCAAATGGATATTCTGTTGTGGACCTCCTACATGTGGCCATACAGACGTCCGGGCTTTTAATATTGATAACCCATCCTCAGGATAGGACATCAATATCAGATCAAGCGGGGCGTCCGACTCCCGGAACCCCCACCAATCGCCTGTATGATGTGCTGGTCTCCGGTCTATCTTCCTGCCATCTCCTCGTTACAGCAGATCGCCAGTTGTCATATCTTGAGGATAGGTTGTCAATATTAAAAGCCTGGAGAACCCCTTTAAACGCTTTCAAGGTAGGTCACCTAAGGAAGAATCAAGGCACCTGATCTTTATCAGAGGGTGGAATACCACATACAACCAAGCGACCAAAGACTCTCCTACCTGTCACTGTGCATTTGCTGGCATCGCCTGTTGGCACAGCGCGGATGCGATAAGGTGAATATGGAATCTCATCGCCTCCGTATTTGATGAGAATAGTGTAGCGCCCAGTCATGTCAGGCACATAGGACACCGTGTAAGTCCCATCTTGGTTGTCACGTGATAGTGGCCTTTCTTGGGTTTTCCTTCAGGATCCTGGAAATAAATTCATAATTTAGCATGGAGCTAATGGAAAGTCATTGGAACTAGAGATGAGTGAACGTGCTCGTAACGAGCACTGTAGCGCTCGGCTCCCCTGTGCTCACATGGGCGCAGGCATCCGCATCAGTCTGGTGAGCGCAGGGGAGCCGAGCGGCTACAGTGCTCGTCACGAGCACGTTCGCTCATCTCTAATTGTAACCCTATTGTAATAGTTGGTCTTATTAGGTGCAAAACAAAACAATTTCACTCAATCCCATTTAGATGGCGTGTTCAATTTTTGACATGCAGCGCCCCTCGCTACAAGTCCTGACACTTACCGTTATCTGAACCGCAAGGAGACCCTCTCCAGCATCCTTGGCATCAATAGTAAATTCCACAGGCAGGCTGGCGGGGACACCGGTTGTATTCAATCCTGGGCCACTAGCCTTGACCTTACTGGCATCATGAGTGGGCAGAACCTTTACTTTAAATGGACTACAGAGAAAGAGGTCAATAAAGATACTTTAATATTCTTCACACCAGATTATTATTGGGCAAGCAAGGGTTAAAGGGGGTCTTTCAGGCTTTGTATACTGATGACTGATCTGACTCCCAGCACCCTCACCAATTAGCTGCGTGAAAGGGAGGCAGAAGCACTGGCCTGTGACGTCACCTCCATCGGTCAAATGGCCTTTGTGCAGTCAAGGCCCATTCAAGTGAATGAGACAGAGTTAGGCTCCTTTTGCACAAGCGAGTTTTGCGCATTGGACTTGCAGTACGTCAGCGAGAGCTTCCGTCCTGACTTCCCAGCACCGACAGAGGACACATAGCATTATATTGATTTATGATGCCATGTAACCCTTACAGTTCTGGAATGTATGGTACAACACTGACAGCATTAGGTCAGTGTTATCCAATACATTCCATACCTCTAAGGGTTACATAGCATCATAAATCAATATAATGCTACGCGACCCCCGTTTGGTGCTGGGAGGTCAGGACGGATGCTCTCACCGGACACACGCTGCAAGTCCAATGCATGGAACTTGTCTTACAATATCAAGCATAGCCACTACGCAATGTATGGTGCCATGCTTGGTATATTGTAAAGAGGCCACAACGCTCAACCATGCGCTGTAGCCAACATCTGACAGAAGTTGGATAAAATCCTTACTAACCTGCGTGGCACTTCTTCATCTCCATACAGAACTGCAATGTTGTATGGTCCTTCACGGGTGGGCACATAGTTAACGGTCTGAACACCATCTCCGTTGTCAACAATTTCCACAGGTTCAACAATTCCTATAGAACAAGCAAATGAACTGAAATATCCACCAGGAACACAAAGAAAGAAGTTGAACATTAGAGACCCACGACACCATTGACATCTCTGCAGCAACTTACCTTTTGGACCTTGGACTTTAACTTGCAATGGAGCAACTCCCGCTTTACTTGTGTCTACACTGAAGGACTGTGGAACATTTGCCCTTACAAGACCCGGGCTCAGTCCAGGACCAGAACATTTCACCTTGCTGCTATCGATGACATCAGTAACGGGAACCTTGAATGGACTTCCTGCAGAGTGGTAAGGAATCAGTGATTAATAGATTTGCACTTGCATATCAGAGAAACAAAGAACATCAAAAAGAAGGCCAAAATCCCAACAAGTCTCGGCTTCCACCTTGACCCCATTCATCTCAAATCTCAATACATGACCTTCTGAAAAACTGGAATCAACCTGAAAGACTATTTTACAAGGCCGTGAGCAAGTTTCCAATAGTTTTATTTAGGCTGCACGGTTTAGTCAGTCTGTATTGTTAGAGGGGAAGTCATCATCGGATCAGCAGGGGTACAATACCACGCATCACCCACCAATAAGCCGCAGCCTCTTTAGGTCAGTGACTCCATTGTACATTCGGTCACATGGCCTAGATGCAGCTCAGCCCCATTCAAGTGAATGGGGCTGTGCTTGGTGAACCGTGAGGAGTGTGGTGATCACCGTAGCGCCGGCATGTGCAGCGACTTCCTCAAACAGCTGATTAGTGGGGATCCTGGTAGGACATGAACATAAAAATCCTGATAACCTGCTTAATGGACGCACGGCACACACAATACCATGCTGGCATTAACAATACAGACCACGGTCTTGCTGTACTCAAACCGTGACACGAACACGCCGTGTGGTTATACCCTATAGCACTCAGAACTCAAATCTCACCTGGAACCTGGTGTCCACCATATGTGACATTAAGGTTGTAAGTGCCAGGTTCATATGGGATATATTCCACTGAGCAGCTGCCATCTTTATTATCTGTGCAGGACATCTTTGCTTCAGATGGACCTTCAACGGCCAAGCCCAGACCCCCTGTACCAGCACCCCTAGAAGAGAAAGAAAAAGTCTCCAGCAGTTATACACCAATTAAAAGAAAACTTGGAGAGGTATTCCAGGCACAAAAAAAAAAGCAGTTCCCAAAAAATTACTACAAAACATGGTCCTCAAAAAGCCAGACTGCATAACAAATATAAGATGGAGAAATCACCTTGTTTCCACAGTAAATTTGTTGGGCTTGTTAGTTGTTCCACTCTGGATACCAGGACCATGGACTCGGACTCTAGATGGATCACAACCTTCTGTCACAGGAACCCGGAATGGACTCTTGGGTACAGGACTTCCATTGTAAGACACATCTACAGAGTGAACACCTAAGTCGACAAAAGACAACAATAAGTAAAACCATATGGTACCAACAGCATGGTCCTATGAGGAGTAACTGAGCAAAACACCTTCTCACCTTCTTCATAAAGGAGTATACTCCACTTTGTAGGTGCCATCCCCATTATCCTGTACATAGGCTTCAGTGAAATTGCCAGAAGGATTGGATACCCTGGTCTTGACATTTGGACCTCCATTTTTGGTCAGAGCCCGGGCATCAACACTGAATTCTGTAGTTGCTTCTCTGAAAACACCTGTAACAAAAAAAAAATTAAAAAAAAAATTAAAAACCAAAATGTCATGTCAACACCCGAACCAGAAAAAAAAAAAAAAAAAAAAAAAAAAAAAAAAAAAAAAACTTTGTTCCCGCACCTTTTCCTTCAACTCCAGGTCCAAACACCCTTAACACCAGAGGTATCAACTGCTGGAGTCACCTGTAGTTTGCTGGGGAAGTTGGGCACCATTTGACCACCATATTTGATCGTAATGGTATAGATTCCAGGGTAAAGTGGAATATAGGTAATAGTATATGTTCCATCTCCATTGTCTTGGATATGGACCTCAGCCTGCATGCCAGTGTCTGAAATGATTTCAATAGTCAACTCTGCATTGCCAGCATTGGTGCAGTCCACGTTAAATTTGCCAGCTTCGCCAACCTGGGCATGTTCTAAACCGGGGCCTGAACAAGTCACCTTGGTCGGGTCAAAGGAAGGCTCAATCTTCGCCTTGAATGGAGATCCCGGTATGTGGGTATCAGCAAAAAGAATATTGATGTTGTAGTCGCCAGGTTCAGTAGGCAGATAGGATACAGAGCAAGTTCCATCGCCGTTGTCTAGGCATTCAATCTTCGCTTCACATGGACCTTCAACAGTCAATCCAAGTCCTCCTTGGCCAGCACCTTTGGTGTCTATGGTGAATGGGGTTGGAGAACCTACACTTCCTCCCTTCAGCCCAGGCCCATAAGCCTTAACCTAAAAGCACAAGTAAATACAAATTAGTGACAGTGAAGGCATGGAGGACACTTCACCATTTCCAAGTTGTAAAATAAAATATGGTCTCAGGTACAAGTGTCCTTGCTACCTTTTAGGTACCGATTTTCATTTTTAATGGTAGAGTCTGGGTTTTAGGGTATATCAACGTGTTGTACGTTGACTGAAATTTCTGCAACTAAAAACCAGTTCAATTCACCTGAAAGGCATAGTTATGGCAGAAGTACCTTGATTTCATCAGGCCTCATTCCTGGGACCATGGAAGAAATTTCTACAAAAATTCTGCCTAATGTGAACGCAACCCAATACAGTATTAAAAATAAATAAAAACCAAATATTATATTTAAAGGTGATGTGGCATCTCAGACATTGGTGGCATACATGTCAGATCGGAATGGGTCCTGCAAACATCTCCAGAACATGCCCCTGAAAGTGAAGGACAGCTCGGCACGCTCTACATTCACTTCCATGGGAAGTTTAAAAAATAAAAATAGCTGGCAATTTTGGGAAGCTCCATAGTTCTCCTTTACTTTTGCGGGAACTGTTCTGGAGACAGGCGCAGGTTCTAGAAGTCAGACACGCACACTGATGATATGCCACCAATGTTTTAGATGGGACAATCCCTTTAAAGGGGTTGTCTCATCTTGACTAATGGGGGCATATCGCTAGGATATGCCCCCATTGTCTTATAGGTGCGGCCCACCGTTGGGACCCGCACTATATCGAGAACGGGGCCCCGCAAGTGGTGGCTGGAGGACCTCCGGCCACGCACCAAGCCGGCTCCCCATAGAAATGAATGGGAGCGCACGCGCTTGCGCGGCCCACGCTCCTATCATTTCTATGGAGCCGACGGAAATAGCCGAGCCAGCGCTCGGCATCTTCGCCGGCCACATTGAAAATGAATGGAGGCGGCTGCGCATGCCATGCGCCCCCGTTCGCTTCGGCCCGTTCTCGATATAGGCGGGTCCCAGCGGGACCGCCTATAAGACAATTGGGCATATCCTAGCGATATGCCCCATTAGGCAAGATGAAACAACCCCTTTAAGT